>OY720304.1:24488647-24531442 GCA_963082785.1 Philonthus spinipes | reverse complement strand
CTTTAAACTTTTTTTTTTTATTTTGTAATTTTATTTAAAAGAAAGAGAGCGAGCGAGAGAGGGAAAATAGTCCGTCGAGATAAGAGCGTCCTGACATAATAATCTTTTCAAGTCCATTAGGAATTTTATAAACAGGTTTCTTACATATAAAAAATAATAACAAACAACTCTCAATACGATACTTTAAAGATTTTATGAATATATTTTAAAAACTTGTAGAATAAAAACACAAAGAACGTATTATTTTTATTAAATGGAAAATAAAGTAAAATGGTTTGTTTCGCAAATAATTGAATCAAACCAAGTGTTTTTAATTTTACTTTATTTACCTTTGAATAATCAAAATTATTCACCAAGTGAGAAAGTTATTCAAGAAATATTATTTTTATTTCATCGAAAATAAAATTGAGTATACGTCATTTAGTCTTCATCAAATAACTGTTTCAATAAAATTTCATATTTTATTTAATTAATTTTTAGTGTAAAAGGTACAAAAAAGTATGATAAAGAAAACAGAAATAAGTAAATAATATTTCTGTTTTTCTTTATCATACTTTTTTGGTAATTAAAAAATAAATGTGAATCCCCTTTCCACTTAATACATTATAAGCTTATCGTATTAACGCCTAGTACCATTTTAACAACGTTTAATTGAAAAATATAAATCTGTTTACGACTTAGCATTTTCCACATATCTCCACCCCGCCCTTGGAAAAACCGTAACAGCAAACAGGAAGCAGAGCATTAACATCGCGTAAAAAACCCGATTACACCGAAACCATTCCCGATAACGGTCCCCCGTAATGGTCAGAAAAGCGGATTATATATTTTTTATATCTAAATACGACACATATGTCATGTGTGGCGGGGTGGCTTAACGTCCGCCCAGGGATGATATCTCCGAGCGTATTATTGCCCAGATTAGCGTCCCACTTAATTAAAGGATATTGTGAATCAAAGCTATCGGGAGAATTAATGCAGAATCTTCGGTAATTACGCCGGGTACGTCTGGAACCCCCCACCGTGGAAATCCTACCCCCTTAGCAGCGCCTTGCATTCATTATTCGAATCGATATTGTGTACACAAGAGGCCCCGTGATCGCTCCCGCATTGATGTAACAAATTCTGTTATTGGACTCAATCACGAATGCCTTGGTATTAAGTACAGATACACTGCATAATGCGCCGTTTGGGTTCGAAGACGTAATCTTCTTATCTCATGTCAAAATACATGTTATTAATATATTCATGCGATTACAGCATTTGCTTGTAAAATTAATTATAACTTAGTTTAAGAAAATATATTAATCAAATTTGTCTTCCTAATTAAAAAATACTTCAAATGCTTTAATATAAGGAATCCTTTACTAATTATAATTTTAAAATCTAATTTAAGATACACGACAAAAATACGCAATTATATTTAAGTTTCATTATTCGTAGGTTAAGTGGAAGATCAGTAACAGTTTAAGCTGACTGAACTTTCAACAATTTTTATTTATTGTTGATTCTGTGAAAACCATACTAAGGACGCATATTCCAACTTCTATCGTGCCTTAAGAGCACTGTTCAATGCAAACGATTTTTCTATTATATCTTTAACATACTAAAACCTTTCTTATTTCTATATAATTGATTGTTGAAGCCATTACTTTATGATACATTTTTATTATTAATATGAAGTTGACAAATTAATAAAACACTTTGCTTGTATCACGCAATTTGATTTTTTCTTCCGTAATTAGTTTCGACAGTCATTATCAAACGTGATACAAGCAAAGTCTTTTTTATTAATTTTCACTACCTTATTTCTTTGTTACTCCACTAGAAATCATACTTCTCTGGTTCCAATTCCTCAATATTGTTAGGTCGACTGAAATCTTCAATTTCTGATAATGAAAACACTTATAAATTTTGTTTTTTATAACACTTCATTCTATTTTTTATATTCATCTAGAAAGTATACTTCCTTTACCAGAACGCAATAAATTTGGGCGACCGTATATTTCCCCTAAACAAAAAAGCAACTTTTCTGCCGCGCAGAACAAATCCAATGTACACTATTCAAAAATTGATCAGACAATTTGTTTCGGCCCGGTGAACAAGTAATTAAGCGCACGATAAGATCCCCGCAAGATCGACCTGCTCTCCCGGTAACCCCCGCCGTAGCCGGCAAATCCCGCGACGGGAAATAATTAAAAGGAATCCCGACGGGGAAACCGTTGAATTTTTTAAATTTCCAATTTAGGAAATCTAGTTAATAAAGTCGGGGGCGCGCGCCCGCCGGGCACAAAACAACTTTTTCTTTGCAATCCCTACACCGCGAGAATTTACTATGTGGCGCACCTATAAGTGTGTTTTATTATTACTTTTCTGTTGTAATAAGGGATGTTGAGTGGAATTATTTCATTTTGGGGATTATGAAAGAGAAGTGGAATTTAATTTCTTGAAATATTATGAATTAACTCCAATGTTACACAAAATGAATAGTAACTATACTTTTATGTCTGCTAAAATTAATCACAAAGTTCTTAAAAACAATCCTATTATAATACTAGTAACAATTAATTTAAGGTTGTTCTTTTAATTTATTGTATATTTTATTATATTTATATATGTAATTAATCTTTGTAGATCTGTGTAAAAGGAGATTCCGTCAATAAATAAATAAATAATGAAATAGATAAAACCTAAGAGTGTGTGTTCAAGTTTAGGTTAGGCTTAAATTAAATAAAAGGAATTTGAAAGTAATAAATTATTCCCACTATGACGTTTTGACTTACATTTTGAAAATAACATCATCGCATTCTACTAAAATTGCCTTAAGAATGCTTTTTTACTGCAAGTAGATATCTTTTCAAATAAAGAAGTTATCTAAAAATTTCTAAATTGGCATAAAATGACTTTTGACGTATAACTCGAAAGCAATTGATAATTGCGAAATTTTGATAAAGTACATGATATTAGCACTAAAATTGACCCTTGTCTTTTTTCTATCTTTAATATCAATGGTACTTTACTCGAAGAAACCATCAAAAATAGGACACCCTGTACAGGGACACGATGTAAAACGTTAAATCTTTAAAACAATGTGGCACTCTTGTGGTGCTTTTATGACATCTCCTTTGTAAACCACTGAGCTAAAGATGGAAATTGCTAGATAGTGGAAAACACGTTATTTCTCCTTCTCACTCATTAATAGCCGTACTAATAGTCGCAATTTAATCTTAGATTCATGAATCGCGGATTCGCGAATGTTATTGGTGGATGCACGGATTGTTTTCAATATAATCCAGGATTATGTCGACTATTTTATACATTTTGACGCAATCTAAGAATTAATAGTCAATTTTGGATCAATCCATGACTATTACTACAGGTATAAGGTACTCCTTGTGGTAATCATAGAAAGACTGTGCATACCTTAATTTCTGAATGTGTATGTTCGTGTTGATACGTGAAAATATATTTCTGATGATTTTTATTTTCAATAATTTATTTCAAAAATTGAATTTCCCGAAACCCACAAAACTTATTCACTAATAACCAAAACTCACCTTCGCATAAACCCAAACGCGAGAACGGAGCTCACACACACACATACACACAAAACTTGAATAGTTTCCAAGTTTACCATTCCCCAATATAAATCGACATTACCCATATGATAACGTTAAAAAAGTTTGTGTTTAGGAAATCTTGTTGGAATATAAATAAGATCCACCGTGCCGGGGGTGTCTGCGTGTGTATAGATGAATGTGTGTGTGTGTGTGCATGCGCCATGTTAGTGGCTCCATCACTTCGACTTCGCAAACTTCATCCCTAGTTTTCAATTGTGAACATCAATAGCTTTAGGGCCTTCCACGCTCGGGATTTTTTCCAACTCAAACAAGATCACAGCAGATAAAAGTAATGGCATTTTCACTTAGCCCGAGTTCACTTCTTGAATTAAGAATAAAGTAACCCGGGTTGAGATCTAGCACTCACCGTCGGAGGTGGAGGCCGAGGAGTTTCTTTACGTTCGGTCTGACGAACAGGCGTTTTAAGTTTAATTTAATTTGAATGGGCTGATTTGCATACTTGATGTTTATTTCCTATTTTAAATGTATATCATTCAATTTTGGGAAACAGCATAAGAAATTTTCTCTATGAGGAAAATACAAAAAAATATTTAATAAGAAAAGGCAATGTACGAAACAATTGTAGCAGTGTTTCTACAATAAAAAATAATCGGAAAAATAGAAATAATAATAGTATTTTTTTTATTTTTCCATAACAGAAACGAAATATTTATGACAATCATAAGCGACTCCTAAAAATAATAGTTCTGATACTGAAAAAAAAAGATGCAATTCAGATGCGTACCGAGGTACACTCTGATCTTCCATTACACCTTATTATGATAAATTTAGTAAAATAATAATGTAGATTGCACAGAAATAAACAAATATAAATCAGTATAAAAATTAAGAAAAAAGATAAGAAGAAGAAGAATGAAAAAAAAAAGAGTTAGAAGACAACATATTATACCAAAATAAATATAAGTTATTATGAAAATGGTTGCACAATTTATAATGAGCATTGATTGGTATACAATGTCGTAAAAATATATTTTTTAAATTTAAATTTTGACTCGAAAACATTGGATTTACTATTGCGTTTTTATTTAATTGTGACAGAAATGTCAAGTTTAACGTGTACATTACTAATTAACTTCACATTCTATGTATATAACATATATATTAGAGATAGACAAAGTCGATCTTTTCTAATTTTTTTGTCACTGAAAAAAGAAGTATATGACAATTTTCTTAATGTTATAGGCGACAATTCTCAATATTAATTTATAATATTAATATTGAGAATTGTCGCCTATTTATTAATAAACTCGAATTTATAATTAATTTTAGCTACTTAAAATTGGTTATTCAGAAATACTCGATTACTAAATTCATTCGATTTTTCCTAACACTAATACTATCTATTATAAAAACTGCGTAGACTGTGGTAATTAAAAATAATGTAGACATTAAACTTAACATTTCCTTTGTACAATAATTACACGATAAAATATTCTGATGTAATTCTTCCATAATCATATTGCAATTTTATTTATCTAAATAATTTCGATTTTATTTAAATTGTATCATTTGTCAGGATGTTTACAAACGAACATCACTCATTACAACATTCGTTCGCTGTGGATGAATGAAAAAAGAAACGAGCGGCAATGGTTCAAGCTTTGACATATCATTATTGATTAGAGCTGGCGTGCGGGCGTCTATTCAATTGAACGCGAGTCTTTCTGCTGAGTTACGGTTGGGAAATTCCCATAAAACCCCGAACGCGCTTTCTTTCAATAACTCCGTCTGAGGTGGAAGGAGCGGGAATGGAAGGAGGAGTTGCGGGCGGGCGGCGAGAGGGGTTGCCTTCCCGTTTTCAAAAGGGCTCACCCGATAAATTTCCTCCATTGTATTTGTAAACACGGGCAAATAATAACCGCGCGGAGTGAGCCAGGAGAGCCAGGGGGGCCGAACTATGGCTTAGTACCTCATAAACTAACCGAATTCATAATCCCGGGAAAACTTATTATTAACGGGCCCTTCTCGTTCTCCTCGCCGAGGATGGCAAGTAAATGTTTATTGCTGAGATTGTTACATTCAAACTGATTAAGGTGTATTGTGGTTCTGGATATCTGTCACCTGGATGTAAATTATTGCGTCGTGTGAATAATCGCGGGATGAAGAACAATCGCGACGAAATATTACTTAACTTAACTTGTAAAGATTTTAATATATCAGCTTCAAAAACATTCACAGCACAAAATAATTGACTAACATTCAATTAATTAAATCATTACAAATTTTAAAAAAAGTTTTTTTTTATTTAAATGCAATTAAATTGAGTTTACGGTTTTCTTCTTTTAAATTATTTCATCGTAAATTTCTTCCAGTCTTACAACTTCTTTTAATGTCTCTCTCCTTTTTTATTTCGTTAGTCACTTCTACAGTGTGAAAAAAGTATAAGTAATTAGTATAAAAGAATATATAAAAGAAAGAAAACTGTAATGATGGAGGTATTTAAAGATAATGGACAGAATATGCAAACCAGAGATCATACTTCTCTGGTTTGCATATTTTTGTCCATTATCTTTAAATACCTCTATCATTACAGTTTTCTTTTTTTATGTATTCTTTTATACTCTTTCTACTAATTACTTATACTAATTACTTATACTTTTTCATATATTTTACTACTATTTTGCTTATTCTGCTGTTTTTACTTTCAAATATGTACTGGTACATATATGGATGTAAAAACAGTTAAATTTATCTAAAAATAATATTTATAAGGCGGATAGACATTTTATCGAAAGCCGATTTCCGAACATGGAATCAAATACCATTATATAGTGCTTCTAAAAGTAACGGATAAATATTCAACACGCTTTTATAGATAGATTAGGGCATTGTCTCATCGTTAACTGGCAGCACTTTTAATATTTGATTAAGGATTAATACATTAATATATTAAATAAAAATGATTTCAAAATAATTAATAAATTATTTTATTTAATATATTTAAATAACTGTGACCAAGTGGAATGAATACTGTTTTCTATTTATATTAATACATTAAATTTTGTCATTCTCTCAATTTCGTGTATAAAATGATTTTTGGTGAATATCGCTATTATTTATTAATCGATTTTGATCATTGTTTCTTTCTATTCAAAATAAAAAAAAATCTACCAGTTGAGGGTTATTTGAATTTTTAAACCCTTTAGGGGCGAGGGGTGCGGGGCTGAAATGTGTATGTCAAGATAGTAATTGAGAAATAAACATTGATGTGTCAGAGTATTTTCTGAAATAGTTTTATTTACGATTTTATAGAATTTATTCGCTACTTTTGGGAAACACTGTATATTTAAGTACATGTATTGTAAATATATTTAATATTTGAAAATAAAGATTATGTATATAATATTATATTTTTAGATAAAAATACATGCTTTAATACTTTGAACAAAAAAGAATGAATCAATTCAAAATACATATATTTTTAATTAATCCAAACCCAAACAATATCAATTTTAAATATCCTCTAATGGACCTTCCTAATTCCTCTTCGCTTTAACGAAAAAAAAAAAAATAATCCGCTTTCATTTGGTTTATTCCGAAAATTATTAAAAGACCCGCCTGTCTGTCTATTATGTTCGAACCAAAAAAGTAAAACCGTCGGAGCCGGCAATTAGCGACGAAAGAGGATTCCCATTTTTAATCGTCAATATTGAAATTGGAGCCCGTCCCGCTGCGTGCATTTTAATTTGCCTGATGATTAAAACATTGGCAAACTACAATAAACAAAACAACCGACCAACACACACATAGAGAGAGAAATTGCATGGACAATTCTCTAATTGGATTGGATTAATAAATATTGAATTGTTTTGAGTGTATAAAAATTCCACACTCGAAGCTTATTATTATAAATAAAATTGTAATCTTTTCCATATTTTACTTTTTTCCATTTAAATTGATTTAAATATAAATTTATATTTTTATTTTGAGATAATATTTTATTATTTATAATATATACACACATTTTTATTCAGACAACAACATTACATAAGTTTATACATACGTTTATAATTACACAACAAGAAAAAACATATGTTAGTCTGTCCGGGCTATCGACCTGAGGTCTTTCTGACTAATTATAATATAAACTTAACGTTTGAGTTAAAAACTGGTTTATTGCCAATTAACAGATAGTTTTTCGTGTTTAAATCTTTGTCGCGAAAAAAATATGATTTTTATAACATAATTTCATAAAAAAATAGTTTTAATCCGATAATAAGATACAATAAAAATCTCTATTCGTGTAAAACATATCTACTACATTGGAGTATTCTAAAAATAAAATATAGAATATAAAATTTCTTAGGACATAATCCTTCATTTCCTACAAGCGAGAAAAAAAAAAACATATTCCGGTGTTTAATGCGTTAATACAGCTGACAAAATCAAACAAATCGTCTGAAATTAATATTAAACATTTGAAGAATCCTATACTCTGAACGTGACAGCGATTTATCAGCCCCTACGGGAAAAGGAAGCAATATTAATATGCGGCCATTAAGACGTTCTCAAGAAACATGTTTAACATATTGAAGAAATGTGTGAACTTATCGGTGTTGTAAAGATAGAATTCATTAAGTTTACATCAAGTAAATCGCTTTTTATTTGAATTCAAATCAATTTATTACGTTAATGTTTTACACATGGTAATACAGATGTTAAATGTAGCATGTTTTCCGTGCTCTCCAGAATATTTTTATTGTTTCGACTATTAACGAATTTAAAAATTAAAATATCTTTTTTAAATGTTAACAGAATTAAAAATAAGGTATTTTATCATTTTGAAAATTCTGTTAGGTGGTATAATTTACTGAAATAAAAAAATACTCTTTTGATTTCAGTTATTTATACTACATAACAGAATATGCGAGAATTTTCAACTTAAAACCTTTGCTTGGGGTAGTTAGGAGGTAAATACACTAAAAATCATCCACCTAGAGAGGTGAGCCAATGACAGGAGATTGATCCTAATGTTAATTTTTTGTTTTCTTTTGCTTGTTTCTATGCATGCGAAAATAATATTTCAATTACAAATAGAAGTAAATTATGTTTCTATGCATACTATTAAATTCCCAATGGATTAAAATTTAATTGTAGTATTTATTTGAAGACTAAATGACATATTCATCATTTATTATTAAGATGTATTTCAGTTGCATAATTAAAAAAAAACACAGCATACAGAATTCGTAGAGAAATTACGACTTCATTTTAATGGCAATTTCATTTGTCTACCTCGTAGAATCAAATTATTCGCAATTTCACTTAAATAATAGGCAATTTAAATAGTAAATATTAGTTTCATGTAATGTTTATTTAATTATACAATAACTGATTTATAGAAGAGAGATAAGTAAATATTTTTTATAAATTGTTGGTTTTGTCATTTTTATGTAACTCGTGAAATCAATGGTGTAAAGTAAAATGTTTGAAAAATATGTCGGTTCATTAAAATTCGAGATTATCCGGAATAGTAGCTTTAGAGAAAAATGTAGCATAAATCGCCGGGGCACGTACATTAAATGCAGCAAAAAAGCATTAAGCCAATAGTTGGCATTATTTGAAGCTGGCGCGCGTTTGGCCGGGGCTATGAAGAGAAATATGATGATTAAATTTGTTCGATAAGGCATTTCCGGTGACTACGGCTAAAATATCGCATAATCCTTTCCAGTCTTTATGGTCCTCCATAGGATAATAACATTAGCGCTAACTGTATGGCACATTTCCAATGCTGCATTATGCAATCTGTACATCTTGGCCGTGCATTAAACCGCCCTTACAAATTACACCCGCTCAAACATTGAAACGCTCAAAATCCACCCCGCCAGACGAATAATAACAATCGCAATAAACGCTCTTTGCCAGCGCACTTATGCATTTAATCGCATATGTACATACACACCATAAATACGCACGTTTACCCCCTAAGCACGAAATGAGAGGAGATACGTTTGTGCACTTTTCAACCCCTCCAAAATATTTCCCTATTACAGTATTTGTATTGGTGCAGTTTCACCACCCCCCCGGATTTTACGGACATGTGCGGTCGCATTTACAATGCGGATTAATAAATAAACATATCGGGTATTTGATAACACATGTGCTGTAATTAATTATGCAGCGCGAGGGTGGAACTGAAAAGAGGCGCACAAAGCTTTATCGCGAACACATTGTCCAATTAGCGCACTTTCCAATTAACTGATAAATTTACAAATTCCTGCCCTCTTTTTTTCGTTTCTCTCACTCTCTCCAGTGGATTTTATTTGCATTTTTTTGGGTTTAAATGGCTGTTTCGTTAATATTTCTCAGCTTTTTACAATTTGTGCGCTTTAAAAAAATGCGCACCACATTGACTGTTTTTTTTTTTAAACGAGCAAATATTTACACATTTTAGTAATAATTGCCAGCTACGCAATAACAATTAAAAATTATGCATATTCAAAATAAATTTTTAATATATCTAAATGAATAACACTATTTTTTTCATTGAATCCAGAGCGGTTAAATACCTCGGTTAGGACGATTCTAAAAATAATTAAAGTAAATCATTTTCTTTGGAAAAAATCAATAGAATAAAGAGAACAAACCATACTGTTCTCTTTATTCTATTGATTTTTTTAATTTTTTTTAATTCTTCCAGATTGCGGATTTCGGTATTATCATAAACAGAAAAGGTTGTTGTTAATATGTTTAAGTATGGGATTGCTCTGGTGTGTTGGGATAGATTGTTGAAAAATTATACTGCGTTTTTTGCAAGCCCAAAAATTGATCGATGTTGTAATAATGTAAGACATTGAAGTATATATCCAGGAATGAGTTCTTCAGTCTAACAGTGTGGCCGTGGAGTGCGTCAGCCCCTATCAGAAGTTGGCTGTGCGTAATTCTGATGCGACACCAGAATCACGCACAACCAACTCGTGATAGGGGATAAATTTTATTATTATTTTACAGATTAAATGTGTATGTGATCATAATATAAAATACTGATTAGAAATAGAAACCAATACTAAATCATTTGAAAGAAAAAATCCCCCTCTCTGAAATTACCACAAAAAAAAAACACCAAAACTAATTTTCCTAACCGCTTTTTTTCGCGCAACATTTAATATCCTCATTCATATTTATTGTTTCATTACAGCAAATATTGCCTTTTTGTCCGCATAAAGTAAGTACGTAATTGCATCCTCCCCGAAAAAAAAAAAAAAAAATGATCCGGTCGACCGCTCACTATTGCTGGTACTCGTAATAGCGGTGCATTCGCCATGATTCGATGAGCACATCACCATAAAAAATGTGCATCGGTTCCCCGCACAATTTGCTCTAATTCGAAACGGGATCCGAGCGGAATGCAGCGCGGGAATCGAATGCGGTTCTCTTTATATATTTGCGCCCGATTTTCGAGGGTGATTGCTTATTAGCTTATTACCCATCTATATTCATCCCTCGTGTCAAGAATTGGTAATTTGAATGGAAAATCGAGACTTTTATATTTAATTATTAATTAAATTAAATAAAAAAGAATAAGAAATAATTAATAAATTATTCCCTCTTTTTAGCTACTGCTTAACTTATGTTACACAAGTACTTAAAACAAATGCTCAATAATTTAAGTACTTGTGTAACATAAGTCAAAATGTCGTTGTTGCTAAAAGAGGGAATAATTTTTCATAATTTCTAATTATTTTTATTTAATTTATTTAAATAATTGCGACCAAGTGAATAACTTCTATTATAAATAAAATTACATTAATTGAATCAGCTCTATTAATACTTTATTAGTTATAGGGATAAGGGTATATTAACCATTACTTCTGATTTTTTGGAATGTCAGGGTTCATTTCAAAAAACCAATTTTGAATAAAATTTCACAAAACCGATTACAGATTCAATCATACCTTGTATAAATCAATGAGATTGTACAATACCTTGCTACGTGATATTGATTTATCTATTTCATGACTATCAAAATTCCCTAATAAATGTATCCCTTTTTTGATTACCCGTATCCAGTGCCTACTAAATATACAGGCCGGAATATCAGAGTGCGGAGGACTTCGAGATGCATACATATACTCTCCTTGAAGCGCCTGCTCCTCTCGCGCACTTCTCTAATGCAAGCGGATTAAATTGTAACAATTATTTTTGCATATAACTATTTTTTACTCTTTTTTCCTTTCTACCATTAGAGGTGTAAGGAGATGCATATAGTTATAATGATAAATATTAATATTTTCTATTAAAAAAATAAAGACATTAATTGAAATTATTCTATTTTAGATGAAAATAAAATTCTAAATTAGGTAAAGAAATGATTGTGAACAGGAGATGTTTCCATCACGATGGTTCGTAGGCTAACCAATTCTCTCGCGTAGACTCCGAATAGACTCCGAGATTTCAATTTCTCCACGCCGACATTCCGACCTTTATATTTAGTAGGCACTGCCGTGTCTAATTTTGAAATGTTAGTATTGTCATATATTTTAGCTAGTTTTTCAATATTTCGTACTTATTATATGTAAATATTACTTTTTTATTTTCTTTGTGAAAGATGTAACGTAAAATAAACTATTTTCTTCTAACATTTCTCGTCAAAGCAAAAATGTTCTAAATAAGTAATAAAAACTTGTATTATATTACATTTTTTTTGTTAAACTTGATGATTATTCAAATATTAAAAGGAATACAGGTACGTGCGCGTATACAAAAATATTTATAATTCACAAAACGAATTCACACAAACACGCCCTTGTCTCCGTTTCACATCTAAAAATGTATATTTATAATAAAATTTTTATGTTTGAAAACGTGTACGCTGTCAGGCAAAAAGGGAACTTTTTCGGTCGTGCGTGCCGTAAGACCTCGCAAGCCAATACTAATCTGCGGCAGACGTGACAGTCACGCAATTACGCGTTTGTCAGAATGTGTGTCTCTGTGTGTGTCCTCTCCTGCCTCCGGTTGTTGTTGTTGCCGCCGACGCCGCTCCCCCGCACGACCCCCCGCGCGTACAACTCCCAAAACGAACACGTGTGACAGCGAGGAATTTGCAATAAACGAAATCCAGAATGTGTTTCTGTGTGCGTATATATGTGTGTGTGCGCATGCATGTAGAGTTTCTTTTTCTCTTTCTCTCGCCCTGCGAGTTCGCATAATGTTGTAGAATAAAATTCTGGATACTCATGTAGATTTTCTAAAATTGAAAAAGTGATACGATGCATAGTTGTAGCGCGCACGTGTCTACAAAAATATCCTATATGTATACCTAAACGTAAATTATTCACAGAGTTATATTAATAAAAAAACGAAAAAGTATCCGTTTTTGACGATCAGATTAATATAATGTACACCCTTATGTTCGAAGCCTTTCGTTTACAAATTATAATAAAAAATAATGAATAACATAAATCTCAACACAACAACTCATATTACGCTATTTTTGTTATTAAATTACTAAAGAATTATTAAAATAATTTTACGTTAATATAAGCAAGTCAGGTCGAAAGTGGAGGTCTTTCGGTCGATAGCCGTTTATCTTAAGAAAATAAATATTGTCTTAAAAATATTTATTTTAAATTGTTTCATGTATTGTATATTAAATTATATATGATGTATTCTTTGAGAATAAAGATGTTTGAAAAATATAAGCAAGTCAATTTAATTTGAACGACAATAAAAAGTTTATTTATTTCTGTTCAGAATAATAATTTTAATTAAAAAATTGTAATAAATATTAATGAAAAAAATAATTCGTAACACTATAATATGCGAATGTTATTTTGATTAAATGTTTAAATAATTCTAAATATTATTTTATATTAATATAGGCAACTCAATTTACTTTGAGTGACAACATAAAGTATATTCTTGTTTATAATAACAACGTTCATTTAGAAACTGTAATGAAAATGAATGAATAACGCGATAATTTTACGTAAATTTAAAAGCACACACAATGCTGCTAATTTTAACCCGAAAATTATATTACGCGCAAAATTAGCCGAAATCACCAATATTAATATCAAATTCAGCCTGTCACGGGCGACTTTAAATGGAAAACGCACGAGCTCAGCACGGCACGGCAGTGTTATTGATGCTCGGAGGTTTCCTTTGAAGCTGCCCTGATTTATATTTTCCAACCCCGAAAGCCGACACCGTGCCATTACACGACCGTAACAAGTTCTGCACAAGTTTCCACCCCCCGCGCCGCCGCTCGGCCGCCCCGCACGTCGGCAAGGGCTCCGGTTGCCCTTTAAATGTAAAGGAGGAGGATTTTTTCGGCGGGGGAGCGAAGCATTAAATAATCTCTTCCCCGCGACCAGAAAACTGAGAAATGCACGACCGGATGATCCTCAGGTTGTTGTGCGTTTGTCCGAGCGTTTCGTGAAGCCATCACGATGGTTTTGGGGTTTATTTTTGTGGGGATTCTTTTCGAGTGGTTTTTATCCTTCAAGGCAACTATTATCAATTTTTTTTCTTACAGAAATTAAAACACCTTTAATTTATAAATTTAAAAAAAACTTCGAGTTCAATAAACGAAGCACATTTTACTTTAATACACTTTAATTAAAACACTTGCTTTATTTCAGTAGATTAATCAGTAGAACAAACCAAGTATTTAATCAAAGTGTATTAATTAAATATGTTTCTCAACGGGTTAAGTGAGAAATTAATTCAACATTTTACTTTGTACAACTTATTGTTTAAATGTATTTGGTATAAGTTACGTGAAGAGATGAATATAATTAAATAATTAAAACACTAACACTTTCTTTATTAAAAAGTGAAGAAAGTGTTAGTGTTCTAATTATTTAATTATTGTTTAAATATTTATTATTGCCTATAGTTTGGCAAAAAAATTAATTGGAATGTATAACAAAGTAGAAAGTAGTAGCCTAAACAATTAATAATTAAATTACTTTGCTCACGAAAAATTCTTTCAATTGAATTAGTATTAGAATAAAATGTATTCTTTAAGACAAATACAATTTTAATGATCCACTCCATTAAAGCATCTGTCGACTCTATTTTTTTTAATTTATGAAATTACAAGGCACAAAATTCGCTGAATCGAAATCACTATATGGCGAGGACTTTGTCCGGTAAATAACATACTTATTTCATTGAATATATGATTTATTGTCATTGTAATACCGAATGGTAAATAATTTATTTGATTAAATTTGACGTTTTCTGTTTTTAATAATCCGTCTATAAATAGTAAGTACTCATTGGTGATTTAAATGAAATTAAATTATCCTTTCTTCTACTTAAAAAATAAAAAATAAGTAGGAGAAAGAAGAACTATTTTCATTTAAATAATTAAAGTCTCCACAACCAACAACTAACATAAAGAACAAATCGATGAGTTAATTTATTACTCTTGTTGAATTAAGATAATTTAATTTCGTGCATATACCGGAACATTAAAAATTCATCGGCGCAAAGAAACAACACCATTAAAAGCGGTTTGCGAAACAAAGGGCCCAGTTGCTCCGAGATAATTATTAACGGGTGAGAAATTAAACGTTAAGGGATGCGCGCACGTAACGACGCTAATTCGCGTAAATCGAAAACGTTTTTCCGAAAAAAACAATTAACACGACCAGACAAACACCGGCCCGCAGCCGCGCTTCAACATATGTAATTATAATTTAATAAATGAAGAGAACCAAAATAAAAAACAACCCTTATCATCCCCCTCGCACCCATTTGTATTGCATAAAGAGAATACGGGGGGATGAAAGTTGCGGGATGCGCGCAATTAGAACGAGATTTTATAAAAGGTCGCTTAAACGCGAAATGATGCATAATGAATAAGGTTATGAAGTACTTACCGGAACAGGAAGCGGGGTTGGGGGAGGAGGAAAGGGGGGTCGCGGTTGCTGAGGGAAGGCCGCCCCTCGGCCAGGTGAGAGGTTAAGGGATGCGTTGCCCGGGCAACGGGCTTCATTATGCCACGATCTGCGGTTTACATGACTCGTGCTGGACCCAGGTAATCAACATTAGGTGAAATTAATGTTATTTATGTTCTCCTTATGTGCGGATTTATCGCGGATGCAGGATTTACTCGGATGAAATATTTAATATAAACTTGCAGTGCAAGCGCAATAATGAATGTAGTGAAATTCGCGCGACTGTGATAAATGCGCTTTTGAGAATCGGAGAATTTTTGAACTTATTTATGGTAACTGCTTCTTGGATTTATTGTTTTAACGCTGCATAAATAGTTTATTCAGTATATTCGGAAGTTTATATTAAAGTTATAAAAGCTCTAAGATTATATCCACAGGATCTATGAAAATAAAATGAATGTAAACATGTTTTACAAAATCAACAAGAATTCATACCCGGCGCATTCACCAAATTTGTATACACAGAATATAATTTATTTCATTAAATGTATAGAAAGAGAGTCTGATCATAAACATTTTAAATTTAGAGGAAACTAAAGATATTAGCTTTAGTCTCCCCACAATTTATAAAAATAGCATCCGCAAGAAAAATGGGCATTTTATTGTAATTATTTAAAAAGAAGAGATTTTTCGTAACCACCTTCGTTTCACAATATACATTTTTATATACGTAACGCAAAATTCCTTCGCTGTAAAAAATACTAAAGGAAACTCAAAATAAACAAAATCAGTGTTTCGAATTTTTTGAGGTGGATTATGTAGAGTTGTATATTACAAAATTTTAAAAAAATAAATTCTATGCAAAATATATCTTGATACTCAATAAGATAGTAGAGGAAAGAATATTAGTAACTTAATTCTACAATTCTGCAGAACCAGTGTTTAATTTTATTTAAGTAACTTAACTTGATCCTGTTACAATTTAATGAAAAATCATAAAAAATGGTTAATTTTTTTAGGATTATTTCCTCGAAAACGGTGTTTCATGGAAACTTGATTAAATAAAATGAATGAAATATTTTTATCGTGCATTGAAAACATTCATCTAGCGTATGGATAACTAGTGATGGCCATTTCGGTTTTTCGAAAGACCCAAATCGTTGCCGATGCCACATGAAATTAGGCAAGAGATGGCGCTTTCGTTATATTCCATTAATTATGATTTAGTTACTAATTGTTGCCAATATACTTTTTATATATCAGCTCACCATCTTATCCCTTATTAACAATATCCACACACTAATATCTTTAGCCAATATGATTATTTCACTTAGAATCCCTTCAGTGGACAAAAAAAATTCTGTGTTAATGTGTAGAATTGATCTATAGAAATAAACGTAATAAATACAAAAATGTACGCAGGGTTATATTTTTATTCAAATAACAATTAATTAAAGAATCATAAAGCATACAAGTTTTTATTATTTTTTAATAGTTTCTTCATCAAAACCATTAGTTTAATGAATTTATAATGTAAAGAAAATCTTTATTTCTGAGAGGTACATTAGATTACATCATGACAATCATTTACAACTAGTTAAGCCTCAGAAAATGGCTATCGACATGACTTTATAATATTTGTTTGATTTTCAAAATTGATTAATTTTTTATAAACATAACTGTATACACTCAAAATATTTGGTAATATTGAGAACGTCAGAAATTCCAACTGAAACTCGATTGGTATAATAAAATATAATATATAATAGTAAATAAATTATTAAATGAAATTATAATTAAAATAAATTCATTTATTACAATGGATTACCACAAACTAACAATCAACACCATACAGATAATAAAATAATGTAATTAACCCCCAAGTTTGGAATCAATCCTCATTAAATTACTCCATTTCACAGAATAAACATTTGTGCAATCCCAATCGCAACTAACGTCACTAACAGATGTGAAGACAAAAATGTTAACTTTTATAGTTTCGTGTGAAACATACAGGAGATCGGGCAATTTGATTCTCGGGGGATTGCGCTAACGGGGAGAGGGACGACGAGTGGCCAGTGCTTAAATTAAAGCCTCGGGCTACAGAAACCCCTGTTGGATTGGGAAAATCGCAGAGGGAAGTGTTTCATTTATCCGCACAGTTTAGACACATCAATGGAATTCGTTTTATACACAACGAATAAATAATATCATTCATCGTGATTTTAAATTGTGTTTGCTCAATAAAATTTATTTACATTAAATTAAAAAAAAATAATTCGAATCGTAAATGAACGTTTCAAAAAAAAATCATAACTTTTAAATAGGTGAATGAAAACATGAAAGAATAGACCTACATACGCTAGCAAACGCCGATTTTGAGAAAAATAAACAATTTAGCCGTAAAGCTACAAGGCGCGCACGCTGAGACACCCTGTATATATATTTTAAAAATTGAAATGTTATGCAAATTAAATGTCTGAATACATGATATTATAGAATTTCATTAATGAAGAGCCTCAAGTGTTAAATATGTTTTATTTTCATTGATTCAGTAAATTAAGTCAATAACATAGAATTGGCGCTAATTCAATGACTTGCAAGATTAATTAGACTATAGTATATGAAAATGAGACTAAATAGCAGGAGTAGGTCCGTGATTCATTACGTTAAATACATATGCTCAGTTTGTGTGCCTGTGAATTATGGGCCGGATGACGTGCTCAATTAGGGCCGAATGGGCACCGGTCATTCCGGGTATAGTCAGTCCGGAGAGTCCGCGGTCCGGTTAGTAAACCGGAGCGCCGGTTAACAAGGCGACTGATGAAGTGGTGACCAGAGACAACATTTCATCATAACGAGCTCCTCGCACATGTCGCGCGTGTGCTAAATCTGAGACCTCGCAACCCCGCGAGCGCGGAAAACTTAAAGGTCCGCACAATACGCAGCCCCGTATTCCCGCTGACTGTGCTAATGTGTTTAACAGTCTCACTATTCCGAAACGTGCCGTTGAATATTCATGATATCCCAGTAGCTCATTTCGGCTTGTTTCAAACTGTAGCCAGCTCGGGGCTATTTGATAGCCGTTTAACATTAGCGCCCCGGCCTTATCGATTAGGGAGGATTTTTAATGAGCGCCCCTCTCGCTCCCACCCTCCATCGCTCACTTCCCTTCGCGTAATCTGGCGAGCACCTCGTAATGAAATAAATTAACATACATCAGCACAGACAAACATCTTTCACACACACACACAAACACACACATCCTCGCATTGAATCAACAGTCACGACAAACAGCCATTTCGGGGGCGTAATCTCCGGGCCCGATCGCGAATCGCTTTCCGAACCGTGTATTTCACTTTTCATTTTATTGCCCCGGCATTTGCATAAAGTTGCGAAATTGAAATCTGCCCAGCAATAAAAATAACTGCCGTAATCAAAATCGTTTATGTGAGTCGTGATTTACATTTATGCTGATGAACCATGAAGCTTCAATTTATTTCAGAATTCGGGCTTAATAATTTTAAATATACACAAACTTAAGATCTTGTACAACAAAATATTTCAATATTTTAAATATTTTACGTAAAATCATATAAAATAAAAATAAAGAAAGAAAACAAGGGCAGAAAGACCTGTGGGCGATAGCCCTTATTTAAGAATATATTATGAACATATTTATTTTTTATATTGTATATTGTGTAGTGCACAATTAAGTTCCCTCTGTTTTTCAAGAGATGGCTCTAGTAGTAGCGCAGTTCGATTGAGACATAACCAAAACATCATGAACCAAGCTTAGACGTATGATAAACAAAGTGATAAAATGTATTTAGTAGTAAAAATAAAAAGAAAATGGCTGAAAAAAAGTGAAAAAATGTATTTTTTTCTCGAAAACGAAACATGTTAGATAAAATCCAATTACATCACGTTACGTTTATTGGGCATACATTTCTTGTCAGTTTAGATTTTTTCGGTTTCAATGACGATCCAGAGGACCCCTGAAGCAACTCCTCGTAGAAGACCTTTTGAATACATAAACTCACATAACTTCGGCAATTTGCATCCAATCAATATGAACGTTTTTAGGAAATAAACTTAAATATACACACTTTCGAATTTCCCAAAATAAAAAAAAACTGATTTTTTGAACCTATGCAGGTAGGAATTAGCCCTTAATTAATTATCATCACATTTATTTTTATTTTATTTAAAATTTTCTCTTAAAAATAAAAAAAAATGCATACTAGTAAGTAATTTTTGCATTCTCTTTAAAACAGAATTAATTTATTTTTAAAATTTATTTAATTAATGACGAATCTTAGGAAATGGTTTGAAATTAATCAATGAACCATTTTACCTGAAGATTTTCACACATTTTTTTGTTTCTGGCCAAAAACAAAAAAAAGGTGTGATAATCTTGGGGTAAAATGGTTCATTGATTAATTTCAAGCAGAAAATTTAAGTAAAAAATATTGTATTGTGGCTCACCAGCCAATTTAAAGAAATGTAAATTGGGCAACAGTGGATCAAACAAGTGTTTAATTTAATAATAATCATGAATTTAACAAATCTAAATTTAAAATCAAAAATAAGATATGGCGCATTGTGAAATTATTTGTCAGTTTTCTTACATGATTTTCACTCCAAAGTCACTTTGTGATACTCTTATTATATAACTTAGACATTATTGCTACTTTATGTCGCAATTATTGATTTATTTCACCGTTTGTCACTCTTATTTCTTAATTTTCTTTCCAAATTACAAAGTTACTTATTTGTTAATTTCGATTTTATATAATTTTCTGTCACAGTTATTGACTTATTTTTACTTTACAGTCACTATTTGTCATTCTTATTGCCTAATTTCCACTTCATAGTGACTTTATGCTAAATTTCTACCACAGTAATTGACTTATTTTGACTTTACAGTCACTATTTGTCACTCTTATTACCTATTTTCCAATTTAAAGTCACCTTGTGCTCAACTTATTGCCAAATTTCGACTTTAATATAATATTTAGCCTCAGTTATTGACTTATATAGTGTCCAATTTCCTCTCCAAAATCAAATTGTGTTATACTTGTTGATACTACTTTAATATGACTGCGTCACAAATATTGCCTACTTTTGACTCATTTTGCCCAACTTCAGAATCAAAGTCACTTCGTGCGACATACGCCCAATTTCGACCCTAAAAATATAATTATTGCTTATTTTTTATACTAGTTACTTTTATAGCCTAATTTCGACTTTGTAATTACTGTATGCCTAATTTAAAGAATTGTTTGTAAGTTTTATTCTGTTATACTAACTGATTTCAAAGTCACGTTTTTTTTTTTAATTTTAACTTTGACAACTAAACGACAGTGAGATTTTAAATACATTCAACATATTCGATAGATGAGGCTGTCACTTAATGAAACTGAATATTGATTTATAATTTCAATTCGGTTTTAATGTATTTTGTTAAACATTTAACTTTTAGAACTGCTTAATAAATAATTTCTTTTCTTTTGTCTCTTCTGCAAAATTAATAGTATTAACTTTGACGCCTTGTCGATTAGAATTGATGTTCTTTTAATCTTATAAATAATTTTTCGTAATTAATAAAATAAAGCACAATGTACGTAATATATAACTTGAAGTGTAAGAGAAACAGAAAAAATAAATAAAAAGAAAGAAAGATAGCGCCGGTCCCCATTTAGAATGCTTGACTGATACATTTTAACGATGTGGGACGCATTCATGACTGCATCCGAGTGAGTATTTACTGATGGGGCTCACGGATCACGGATGACTGGAGCTCTGTGTATGGTGTAGGGCAGACAGGCAGGAGCATCTGTCGCAAAATCGCATAAAAATGGAAACGCCCCCGACGTGGCCCGGACCCACGGCATTATCTCCTTCCTACCCTTCAAAGGTCCACGTACACGCGGCTATACATATGTAATGAATCCATACAGAGAATATTCGTGCCCTCCGCGCGCTCTGAAATATTAAAGCCGGGGACATAAATGCCCCGTTTTTTTTACTACTATCATGATTACGCCCTTATGCATTTTACATTTTTGCTATACAATATGTGCACATTTTTGCAAATAGTTGCACGCTCCGCGGACGCACTTCTAACGGCATATGTCGCTTGCTGTCGAGCAAGATGTAATGTGCCTTTTTATTTATACATCCTATACATCATACGTCACAAAAAATGTTATAATTAAAGAAAACCAAAAACAAAACAGAATAATAAATGCACACGATATGAGTATTATATATTTAATTACAAAGAAATTAAACAAGGAAAAATTCTGGCAACGATCAATAAAATTCGATTAATATGATTACTAAAACTGCCATCCCTAATAAAGATTTAAAAACTTATACGCTCTCTTGTGTGCTTTTATTCAAAATCAGATAATTTTCGATTTTCCGTTGTTAACATTTCGATTTGAAATTCCATGCAACGAAAAGATGAACACGGATATTATTGTTGTTATGTTCGATAAACGATAGTTTGGAAGTTATTTGATCGGGATGGGCATTTCGGGCGAGGGCGGACGAGGAAGCGGGGCCGAAGGGAGAAAAAATGTAGTTAGGAAAAAAATCGTATACTGATTGAGCCATCAAGGAAGAAATTGGTCGATTTATAGAGGGACGCGGGCGGGCGGAGGTCGTGAAAAAGGCATCCTCCTCCATTGTCCTCATTGTATCCCATTGCCATTGTCAACTGATTGTCCTACTTTGCGAACAACGGCCGAACACAATTTACAAATGCGCCTCCTAATGGGATAAATGAGTTTCGGATTGGAACGGAAAAATCAATTCCCGCCGAATATTATGAATTATGCAGCGATGGCGATCGGACCCGGCGTACTGAATCTGGAAAAGTTTTAAGGGAAATGAAAGAGAGAGAAAGAGAGAAAGAAAGAGAGCAGAAGGTCGATGAGATATTTTCAATAGACGTGAAGAAGAAGTAAAAGAAAATATAGCGGGGATAATTTGTAAATATCGTGAAAGTTATCTAATTTATTTACATATCTATGATTAATATTTCTAATATTTAAATATTACTAGTTGGCATTAGAATAATAAAAAAACGAAACCAGTCGAGAATTTTAAGTTATTCAATTTTAATTTGTGTTTTTATATACAGAGTGAGTCATCGAAATGCTCGTCTTCGATATCTCTATTGTCGTTAGAAATTCAGTATTAATTTATTAATAAAACTTGCCTGGCTACTGAAGAGGCATAATGCAAAATTACTTTCATATATACAGGGTGTCCCATTATCTCAGAATTGACAACAACTTTGTTATTTCAAATGGAATCTGTATATTTGAAAATGATTATACATTATGTGTCTTTAGAAGCGAAGCAATTTTTATTAATAATGTAACAAAAGTGAAAAAATCAACTGGAAAGAACACTCTGGAATGTTTCGCCAAGCGCGCGACGTCATGGAAAGTTCTGGAAAATTCGAGAAACAAGCATGCTAATAAGCGCGCGTTAGCGGCGAAGCAGTCAATCTATGACGAACGTCCGAGTGCTCAACATCTCGTTATAAATAAATAGTGGCAGTGTGATGTAAATAAATATGTTAAGTGTATTGTAAATAAATAAATAGACATTGTTTTACTTACTTCCGAGTCTGATTAAGCCCGATTTCGTAACAATAAATTAATGCATAATTTCTAACGATAAGGAAGATATCGTAGACACTTCGATGACTAACCCTATATATAGTCTTAATTAACAGATATATACAAAATAATGAAAGGTACAAATTTAAATATATAATTCAATGACCCTTTCTACCCATATAGGTGTAGGTTTAAATATATAATTAATATAAGTTAATTGGCTATCAACCTGTGGTCTTTCCGCCTTGTGTCTTTATTTTGTTTTATTGTAACAATAATTTTTAATGATTTATTCATATTTATTATATTTTATAAATGTAGCTTTGGATTATACGTAATTTTTAAGTAATAATTAAAAGGGGAATTTTAACAATGTATACAATTTTAAGTGTAATGTGCTTAAAGCTATAATAAGATATACAAACACCAAAAGTTTTCAAAGCTATACTTCAACGAAATCCTCCGTTCCATTCATGCGATGCGTTTGCGATTTAAATTGAATTCCAGTGCAGCCGGGGATTAATTATTCAAAGAAAATAAATACCGACGCCCACCCTCCTCCTAGCACATAACGTACACTCCGAAAGTAAGTTACTTAGGGTGCGACAAAATACCTAAAGATGATGCGGCGGAAATCTCCCTTCACTTCGAACAATCCCCTCGCGCCTACAACTCCTCATCTCCACCACCCCCCATTCACACACACATACTCCACACAAAATCGAAAAACTATGTCAAAAACACAAAAGCGCACTCCCTTAACTAGCGCATTGTGTCGGTGGCATATTCATTCCCGTGCTTGTAATTTGTTTGTCGCTTCACACCACCGGGTTTAGACAAAGGGGGCGACACTTTTTTCCTCTGCGTATCGGTTTGACGGATAAGATCGATAGCGCCATCATGGAGCAATAAGCAACACTTGCTGTTTTGGTTATTGTGCTCCCTGACTCATCCATACTCGTTCCGATGTGCGGTCCTGATTGATGGCGTTGTCAACGGTTTATTCCGCTGCCAGGCGAGCCATCCTGTATAGAATACATTCGTGTGCATCATGCATCGACGGGAATTTCATTTCGAACTCTCGCGGTAAATAATACATACACGTGCCGCACATAATCGAACTTCATTAGAGCCACCCCACTTTATTTTTTAATTTGACGGGGATTCGGCTAAAAAATGAGCAATGGATTTTAATTCGTTTGCCTAGGCTTTGTGTTACCTCTACTCTGATGGAGTGCTTGTTTAATGAATTGTGTCAATCATTTTCTACCTTTTTATAATGGATTTTATTCATAACAAAAAATATGAAAAAATGTTAAAAATCTACCAATAAATCAAATAAATAAATAGTTTAAATTGAATAACTTTAAATTATTGACTAGAAAGAATTACATTAATTAAAAAATATTAAAAAAAAAACGGAACTTTCTTAAACTTTACAGATGATTGAATGTTTTTTTTTATGGCAATAATCCACTTGCTTTAACTATTTAGTCCACTCTCTGATTAAAATCTTAATTATATTAAATTATTGAATAAAAAAAAGTTTCTCAAAATTGTCTATATATTAGACTTAAATAAAAGACATAGCTTTTCTTCAATTAAAACCATATGTCGAGTCGGCGCGACCAGTAAAACTAATCGAACATTCAAATTTAGCTATATTCTTCAGTTAGTAACAAATAATTGTAGAATCGAACATAATTTATATGAATTAGAGAAATTTCAATGTACAACATTGAAATATAATTTAAATTAATTAAATACAAGTGAAAAAGAAGCATCTGTGATGAGATTTGAACGCTCGATTTCTAGCCGAATGCGTTACAAACAACACTACAGAGACATGTGGCCTCGGGCTCATCACGAATGTCTGTATAAATTGAATATGAGTGAAATTGAAACAATGAATGGAGATTTGATATAAAATGTCTTTGTGGTGTAGTATCGAGGGATATGGGTTCAAATCCCATCAGAGATGTTTCTTTTCCACTTACATTTAATTAAATTAAATTATATCTCAATGTTATACCTTGAAATTTATTTAATTTATGGATATAAATATAATTTAAAATGATCAAATTAATTACATAATTCATATATTTAAGTTCTTAAAGTTTATTAGAACCAGTAACTGAGTTGCAGACGTGTAATATATGCATTGTTCAACTTTAGGAATTTTTGTAGATAAATATAAAACACATTTTTTTAATTCTGCTACATTTTTACTAAAGTGATTTGCATTTTACGCTTAAGAGACTTTATTACAAAAAAATGAGGCTCCAATGAAATCTTGCTAAATTAATATAATATACTCAATATTAAATATAGAGTGTAAACTTTATTAATTTAACAAACTGAATAATCCTTACGTAATTTTTCAATCTCTTGGTTTTCAGTTTGCGAATGAAATATATTTTATAAAGTTCATTAAAATCAAAACCCCATAACGAAAACATTCAGCATAATGATAATGTTGATTACACAGTCGTTGATCCGGTGTGCGCCATTAACCGCCTCCCACCCCTCACGCGCCGCGCTCACGCATTATTTAAACCGAATGCACGCGGCAAATGCACCACCGAAAAACAAAACAACCAACAAAACACAAAAAAAAAACATAATAAATTAGGATAAAGGTGCGCGCTTTATAATAGCTGTTAATTTTTATTAAGCCGTATAATATCATCCATCGGACGGCTATCAAATTTTCGATCGGGCCCCGGCTGTACGAGTGAACGGCTCCGGCGGATTTACGATCATAATGGTGGCCATGGTTACCGGATCGGCTTCAAACGATCATTTCTGCCATTGTCCAATGGCAATTGTGATATTTATATTTATGTGTGTGTGTGTGTGCGTATTGACTGTTATCGAAAATTGTCTCTGTGGGTAATAATCGAAATATGTTTAATATTCACTAGCGATTTAAATTCTGCGCTCTCGAACTAATAGCGTGTGCTATTTAACTAACTTATAATTTGAATTAGAATCGTATTGATCAATTTCGTAATTACCATCGAATAGATATTACATTTTAATAAAAGCGTTAAACTTCCGGAACAGATTTCAACGAATAAAAAAAATATTGATAATGTCAATAATTCAATAGTTTTTTGTTCTTCTCATTCGTTATACATTGTTTTAAGTTTTAATAAAACACTGATGAAATAGTGGTGAAATACTGAAAATAAACAATTAATAAACTTAATGACGTTTATCAAACTGCGGAGGCTTTCACAACCAGTATAATTGGAACTATACAGGTCGACATCTTCAATGGATCTGTGGACGAAGGGCGTATGAACTCTTCGATTTCTCCTCGGTAACGACATTTACATCCAAAAATAATAAAGCAAATTCAAATGAAATTATACCATCCTAATCCCGACAATCCTGAAGCCAAAACATTTTTTGGACGCGTAAAAATAAACAGAATAATTCTAACCAGTGATATTATTGGTCACTACGTCTTTTGAAAGCATCTCTGCAGGATGCGCTTATATGGGGTGAATTTCTGC
This sequence comes from Philonthus spinipes, assembly GCA_963082785.1. NCBI lineage: Eukaryota > Metazoa > Arthropoda > Insecta > Coleoptera > Staphylinidae > Philonthus > Philonthus spinipes. Next base: position 24,504,791 of record OY720304.1, on the reverse strand, counting down.
AAAGGATGTAACGAAAAAGAAGAGATAGCAAGGCATGCCATTCACGAATACTCAGCTCTGTCTAATCTAAGATGTTTTGTGAGTAAAGGGAAGCTCCAAACTCGTGGAGAATATAATTAGAAACCAACCCACAAAATTGAGTATTATTGTACTCATGATTCGTTATGTAATAAAAATTTGTTTTTGACAATTTTCAAATTTAATAAGATGTTTAGTGTCACAAAAATCGTGATTGTTGTGGAATCAATGGCGTGATTTCAAAATTAAGAACTAGATGAACTATAATGTGGCTTAATTGAGTTCCTAAACTATCCTCCCACCTTAATCCTTAGTCTATCTTCTTGTCATTGTTTAAAATTATTAAGCCATATGCACAATCAACCAAATGTGACTAAAATAAGATTCATACGTTTATCTATAATAAAAAAATTAGTTGATCTTTAGTTAGAACGTACAAATTAAGGTTTCTGGTGTTTTCTTTACATATCTATTTCGCTTCTCTAGATACAGCCTTTTATAGTTTATCTCGAGTTGTAGATTAGCCCAACTTATACGGTCCTAGTACATACAGTTCTTATATGGTCATTTACTGATCACTCAGATAAAAAAATGCAACTGAACTGATGGATCATAGAAAAAAGAATTTTATAGTTGGATTACGGGTGATTGATTGAGGATTTCTAGGTTATAATTAAAAGAAAACTTAGAGGGATAAATATCTTTTATTTTCTCATTAATCACGTGGTAAAACATAATTAAATAAATATGTAAGAATATTAATTTAAATAAAAATCACTTGGTTCGTTTCACACATGTTTTCGTGAAACAAACCAAGTGATTTTGATTTAAATAAATATTCTTAGATATATAATTAATGGATAAATTTTGAAGGCGTTTAGCTATGGCAAGGATATTGCATATTTTGTAGAGAGATTGAGAAGATTATCTAAATGAATGTTAAGATGTCTAATTTCAGCAAGAACTTTCAAGGCTGATCGTTCATGGATTTCTAGGATGGATTCTAATTACATTGGGGAGAGGATTGTGGTAGAAGATCGCGGAAAATTCGAGTAGGATTCGACAGATGATCTTATAAATATGTACTGCTGTACATTGTTTCTATATGTAATCGCTCTGAAATGTCGAACCTTGTTATACAATCTTATTTAAATACTTTATTTCAATTTCATATACTTATACTATAGTCCAATTACGAACGAAGTAAAAAAGCTTCAATAAATAGAAAAGAGTACTTATTCATTCACTTGTTCACAGTTATTTAAATATATAAAATAAAAATGATTTGAAAATAATTAATAAATTATTTCCACATTTAGCTCAGTGACTTTTGACTTACGTTACGTAAGTACGTTAAACAAATGCACATTAAAACAAATACTTTTATTTTATTTAACAAAAATGTTTCATTTATTAAAATTGAATTCCAATGTATAACAAAGTAGAAGGGATTTATTAATGGCTTAGGATTAAGGAAATAATTGAAAGTATTATTAAAATAAAAAATTTTTATATTAAGAAAATATATTTTTAATATTTTTAAAATAAAATTAAGCTAATATTGTTATTAAAGGAGGGTGGAATCTGCGATAAAATTACAGCCCATCAAATTGAAGACGATCTCCCAGGAGATCAAGGCGAAAATATACACACCCCGGCACCCTATATCTCGACACCACCGCCGCCGTTTGTACAATTTTTCCCCACTCAACTCAAGACGTGTGAATCCGTGAAATGCGGACCTTTCAAATTGATTATCCTATTTAGGAAGAAGTGGGGTACTAACGAGGTGGGCGCGAGTCCTCTGGGGAGCAAGGGCTCTGTTTATAATAGCTGACACTTCGCATTTCTCATAGAGCGTCGTGGGGGGAGGCAGTTGGGGCACGTGCCCTGGTGATTCCGCATTTGGTGTGTGCGCCTTTAAAGGGCTATCCGTTGTAGTTGTAACGTATTTAGTGGATGTCGGGGGCTCTGCCTTGCACCGGGGGTGGCCACTGGCACATGAAATATGAAGTGAACGCACGACCGCCCGCGAACCACCCCCGGGCCCGACAACCCCACGCCGGCGAGCGCTCCGAGGGGGACCACCCACTATTACATCAGAAACATAGCCATACATACATAATGCAGACATCAGGTATTTCCGATGATTAATTACGCCTTGTCGGAAAAGGAGGGGTGTTTCCGAGTTTTACATCATGTCTTAATGTTGCTTAACAATCGGGATTAATTTATGGATTCATGCGAGCCTCTACGATTGATAAATTGCAAATTATACAACTCGTGTTGCAATGCAAAACGTTCGCAAATGCTTTTGTTGTGGATATATCTGTTTTCACAATTTATTAAAAGGTTGTTCAAAACCTATGAAACCAATCTATGAAATATACAAAATGAAATGCAAATTCTTTTGTTGTGGATATGTCTGTTTTCATAATTTATTGAAAGGTTATTCAATACCTGTTAAACCAAACATTGAAGTGTACAAAATATGTTGAAAAACTACTACGAAAATTAAAACTGTAGTGTTTAGTTCATATTCGCGCTAAAAGTCTGCGCGAATACGCAGGTTTCTGATTTTGCCGGAACCGGCAACGCTGTATTTTGGCAGTAACATTTAACATATAGTGTGAAAATGTCCGCCGTGCAGGCAAAGCGAAATAAAAAATAAAGTTCAGTTATATTAAGAGTACGGAGTTATTATTAAATTCTTTTCCTAAGTTAAAGGAGACATTACAAAAACATTTCATTGTTAATAATAAATAATTATTTGAATGAAAATTAGGTTTTGCATAGCATATTCTCCAATCAATCACTAACGAGTTAGAATGTTTCTTGTATTTATTTAAGATATTCTTCTATAGTTTTTACACCTAAATTAAATATAATTACCTTTTAACATTTTTTGTACCTGCTTGTCAAACGCCAGATCAGGCGAAAATAAATCTTGACGGCAACTCAATGTGATTTATATAAGGTCGAAATCAAAAAATGCTTACGAACATTTTTAAATCGAATACGAACTGTTTTAGAGATAGACAGAATTATTTTTTTATGGATGAATTAATTTAAGAAGCAATGATGACTATAGATTGAACGTAACCAATGGTTAAATAAATAACTATTCATTTAACCTTTGGTTACGCTCAATATTTAGTCAACGTTGCTTGATGGTGCAATCACCCACTACTATTGTTTCAAACAGTCAATTAATTAAAATGTATAAAGCTATCGTCAGCATAGATGGCTTTAAAAATTCAGGAATTTATAAGTTCTTCATTCCTATGGATTATGAATTTAAAGCTTTTTACATTATTAATAATTCATTTAATGAGCCTCAATTTTTATATAAATCCGATATGCAACGATAAATCAAGAAAATAAAAAAGTTAAAACATCTATTGAATTTGAAATTCTATTACCATGATTTATATTGAAATAACAGATTTGTCATCCCACCCTGTGTTGTAATAATGGAGTGTTGCTGCACAATTATAATTGTAAATCATTGATATACGGCGCTATTCGGTAATATATACATCGAAACACGGACCCCATACAATTTTCTGCCATATTCTTTATTACCACACGAGCCCATTTCGAATTGTAGTAAATTATAGGGGGGTGTCTCGGTGACCATTTTTTATGTGCGGCGCACTTACTGAAACGTGTCGAATTGAAAATAATTGGTAATGCCCGTTCTTCGCAGCCCATTTTTTATATTAATAACGAAGTAACGATTCAAATCAATTTGGTTACATTATATGAACAGGGATTTTCAATTAATAATGTTTTTTTTTTTAATTAATGAAATATGCTTATTGTGTCTTTATCAATATTTTATTACACGACTCGTGTTTAAAAAAAACATTTTTTTATATGGTTATACAGTAAAATCTTGGTTTGTGTTAATACAAACCAAGATTTTACTGTATCCGACTAGTTACGGTCAGTGGCTATTATCAAGAAGATATATAGATGGAGAATAAAGTAAAATCTGTGTAACATAAAAAACGAAGTGTTTTAATTTCCTATTATTATTAATTAAAAATATTTCATCACGTGTTAAGTGAGTTTTTTATTCAGAATAAAATAAATGCATATTTATTTTATTTTTTGATTTACTGCAATGAGAAAAATTTGTTATACCGATAATATATTTTTTTTAATAATAAAATGTTATGTAATGAAGCCAATAAAACATGGAATGTACATAACTAAACATCTTTATTACTTAGAAGTATATATATATACAAAAACAATTTATATTCCTTTTTACACTTTTATATTAAATTGCTAAATATATATTTCGGTAACATTGTGTGCAGAAGTGATGAAAGGAATACAAAGGGTGTTTTTTTAATATTACTAAGTAATTTATCTCTTCACATAACTCACTAAAATATATCTAGTGATTCTTTATTATTTTTTTGGTAAAAATATGTTTACAATAGTGAATCAAATTTATCGATATTAAAACCAAATAAAACAGCAATCCACCAAAGACCTTTCTGCCAATTGAAATGTACATTCGCAATATAAAATCAAAAAGTTTAAGAATGAATAAATCGAATTACTGGATTAACAGTTTATTGTATTGGTTACATATAAAGAAAAAATAAAACAACGTTAGATTTAATTTGTATAATTATTTAAATTAATGCAAATTTTAAACAAATGTAGTGAAAACGACGCAATCGAAGGGCCTCTGTCGTCGTCGACGTCGCCGTTCACGACCGTGGCTGTCCTACGGGTCAATACTCGCCGCACCGAGTTGACCGATTCTGTTACAGAGGTCGCCACCGTCCGATGCCGTTATTATCATCCTAATCGCGCGCATGCACGCCTAATTACTCGAAACAGGGGGGCGCCCCCTCGGAATTTCCAGGAAGGCATTTCCCAGAAAGCGCCACTCATCGATCTCATTAGACATGCAACCCTCTCTGGAAATCCTCTCGATTTTCGCGGGGGGTATCTATTTCGGCTGCGGAGGGGGCGGCACTGATTTATTCCGGCGAAAGCCCGCTCGATCAGAAAATTATTAGGCTCTCGCACACACAATTAATTTATAATCAGTCAAAGACAATGCTCATTACGGTGTAATTGGAGCAGCCGGAGGGAATAATTGTACTATTATTATTATTATTGGCATATATTTAAGCTAGTTCCACATAATTAAATCCATTGTTAACGTTTTTAAAAATGAATCTGTTTTATACTTTGAAGCCTATAGAATTCATTTTTATTTATTTTTAAAATACACTTTGATTTATAAATAAAGCACTAATAACCTTTTTTCACACTGAGTATTAATTCATTGACAATGATCACTTTGTGTCCGAAATGTATATTTGATAAATTAAAGTGTGAATAAAAGTTATTAGTGCTTTAGTTATCAATTTATTTTAATCTCCACACAACACTATCAATCAATTTATACACTTTAATGTTAGTCTATTATTTTTAACACTAAAGTCTGAATTAACGTTTTCTGTATTAATTCATATAAAGAAAAAATAAAATTAATGTGATTTAATTTATCTAATTTGCATTAATTGAAGTAATTAATGTAAAATTTAAACAGATCAAGTGAAAACGACGCAATCGAGGGACTCTGTCTACGTAGCCGCCGCCATTTACGACCGTCCGACGGTTCACTTTAAATATTTAATTTAAACTGTAAGGTCGTTAGAGTTGAATCTATTTTTTCATTTTTAAGTTTAAAGTCACTAAAGTTGATTTTCATTCAAACATTTTAACATCTATAAAGGGGACTAATTATCCATTCATAATTTCAAAGCAATTACAATTGATTTTTTCTCATAAAACTATTAAAGTTTACTCTAATTGTTTTATTTTGATTTTAAAGTCACTTAAAGTATTAAGCTCGATTGATATAATGCACTCGGAAATTTTATAATATTTAATACAAACTAACAAATACAATGAAAAAAAAAAAACAATTTCATTTAAACTGCTCGTGATTATTTTCCATTAATAAATGCTCAAATAGATCGGTTAGTATTTTTAACTGCGCATCTTTATTTTTTACTGGAAAAGATGGAAAATAAATTACTAAATTCATCTCTCCGAGGGTTTTTCTAGAAAATAATAACAAGTATTAAATAAAAACATTGTAAACTTTTCTTCATTCATTCATTTTGCATATTTTATGAAGGTATAATAATTTTATATGTTATTTGACCAGCCTTGGCTTTATGTTGTTATTTTTTGCAAAACCAAATCTATTCATGAGAGTGAAAAAATATGATATTTTACGACAAAATATAATATGGTACACTTTGATAAAACCCCAAATATTCACCAACCGAATATTTTAAACCAGTATTTATTTAATGCTTGATGGACTTATCAAAGGATTACCATTATCCAGACTCTGAAAGAGTATGAAATAAAAGAACGAACGAAAGTAAAAAATATTTAATGGAAACGCACCCACCGTATTGTAAAATATATTACAAGCGATCATGCATTCATCCCGTCCCGGCATTCTGGAATTACTTTCCTGTGTCTATGCAGTCTAGATAGACACAGACGTCGGCTCTTGGAAAACCGTTATCGGAAAATTATTCGGGAGACGGCGGCGTCGATGCAAACAAATCCAGGAAGGAAGGATTCTCTGGGAGAACGAGGCATCTTTCAATACTCACCCGCGCACTCACACGAACGGTCCCTAACGAAAAACATCAATATCGAGTTCCCCGATAGATAACGTCATTTGCTTTACAATTGATGAGTTACCGCCGCAACAGTCTCAATCTTTACAGGAGGAGAAGAAAGGAAAAGATGCCGGCGACAAAGTGTTTGTTCGGCTTTCCGAGTCGGGGGGAAAGGTAATAACCATACATCAAAAAAACACACACAACAACAACGTCGTCGGTAATACGCAATGTTTGGTACTAAAAGGAGGAGAGGTCTTTTCGTTGGTGTGAGCGAGGACCGTCCCCAATCACTGCTAATGCACACTAAGTGGTCATAAAGTTTACAACTGGTGGCGGGTCCAGTTTGGCATTAGTATTCATCGGTCGTATTCAGGCTACACTGCCCGCCTTTTACTATGAATTAAACTAATGATCTCGTAAAGGCCCTCCGACGCCGCATTGTGCTCCTGCATCCAATTTATTTATGTTTTTTTATTCGTAATTAAGATATTCAATCTAACTGGAACTAGAATATTCGACTGAAATTACAGAAAAGAGCCTAGCTTTCATTTTTCTAAAATATTTTCTTTTTCAGTAAACAAATCACAAAAACAATAATGATTTTCTCATATATATTTTTGAAGAAATTTTCGTTTAAAACAACTTCTTAATTTTTGGATATATTTCTAAAGATTTCATCTTTGGTGCAAAATTGTAAACACAACTAAAATTACGAACAGTGATTAGATTATTGTTTTATTATTATAAATAAGAAAGGGTATCAAACTTTCCATACAATCGTTTATAAGAAAAGGTGACTTAGGTTAGGTTAGTTGTTTGTTTTGAAAAGTTTACATAAATCGCTCTCCAGATGGTAAAAACTGCGTAGAAAGTTTGATTGATTACTGAAATACAAATCAATCAATATTCAAATTATCACTTGCAACTAACCTCCTTGTGACAGGAACTGCGACTCCTGCTGGTTGTTCTGGCCGGCTTCGCCCACTGGCAGGTTGTAGTCGGTCCTGCGGCGGAGGGTGGCCGCGTGCAGGGAGGGCCCTCGCGGAGGCACCTCCGGAGGAGCCGGTTCCGGAGGGGACTCTTCATTAACATCTGCAACAGACGTACCCAGTTATGATATATGACACGCGCCCAATCGCCGAACATCACCAACATCTGGACAAACGCCACTTAATCAAAACTCTAAACAGTTCGCTTTGAATAACAGCAAACGCACGCCCACGCACAAGCCCGTTTAGATTACACCTGTCATTTTCAAAATGTGCAGATTGTGGAGGGAAAAATGTGTAGTTGTAGGAAATTGTATGTAATTTAAGTTAGTGACTAACTTTCAACTGGTTATAAACGTTAGTCACCAAAATTATTACTATTTAAGTTACTGAAAATCCACAATTGCAACTAGTTATTTGTTGTAGACATTACAATAGTTCCTTTTTATCAATTGTCTCATGTAAACGTACTCAATAAGAAAATTATTTAATCTTTACATTTAAAATGTCGTGGCAGTAAATATTGTAAAGAAGTAGAGATAACGGATAACCTTGAGGAACGACTTGTACGTTTGGGAATGTGTGAGAAATTTTTTTGACGTATTTTTACTTGGCAAAATCTGTTGGAGAGGTACTTTTTATAATTTGTTTAAGTACTTGCAATATATAAGTCATTTTTGCATTGATTAAATAATAATAATAGTTTTCAAAAATATTTTTCCATTTAATTATACTGTGTATTTTTCTGAAATCCTTATTATTGCAATTCCCATTTGGAATTACTTTAATTCAATCCTAATTGACGTCTCGTTATTCCCCGAAAATCTCGTTGCGGAACAAGTGGATCGTATCAGATATGATAAAACCGGCAGCAGTAATGATCGTGATCATATGATACAATTAAGGGCATGCGAAGCAGACATTCATATTTATGCGGCCCCTTGTACTACCCTCCCGTATCGTATCGTCATGGCGATTCGATTAAACGCGGCCCCCGCCCCCCCTCCCGCTTATTTCCCGGTCATTAACGTTGTTCTCGGAGGAGAACACATTCGGGACCGCTCCACGATATACCTCAAAACGGTATCAAATGGAATGTATTGGCATAAAATCCTTCCGTGCGAGTTCATTCCGGGACGTAATTAATTTTATCTGTTCGGAACAATGCGCGAGAAACACTAACGATCATTGCGTAATTGTTTGCGAGGAGCTATTCGTGTTGTATGTGGGTGATGGGATTTTTATTTTCTAATTGTATTATATTGTTATATAGAAAAAATAATAGCTATTAAACAGTCTGGGCTTTCATCCAATGCTCATTATGCCTTATTTTGAATTTGTTTATTTGAAAAAAGAAAAAAAATACACAAATTTGTACAACGTACAAATACAGATATTATTATTTTTTATTCTTTTTATACTAGTTTTAAATTTATTTAGAAAGATATAATAATTGTAATAGAAAAATAGTAAATCAATTGGTCGCAGGATTAATAGAATATTTTTGAACATTTGTTTAAAGTACTTATGTAACATAAGTCAGAATTTCACAGTATTTAAAAAGTAAATAATTTATTAATTATTTTCATATTATTTCCGTTCAGCCGCCTTCATCAAGGCATTGCACATGGAACACACTAGTCTGATGAGGTTCGAAAAACCGAAATGACCATCACTAGTTATCCATACGCTAGATGAATGGTGGCTGAACGTTTCATTAAATGTTATTTAATTTATGGTTATAATATTTTAAATTAAATTAATTTAAATAAAAAAAATTACCTTACATAGAAATAATAAGGAACTTCCATCAAATGAGCAACTCACATTTACAAAACGATTTGTCGGACCCTGCTACAATGGAGCTATCCTTATATTCCCTCCAAGTCTCAGAAAGATCTTCCTTGAGAATCTTTACGAAGCTTAGACATCTTAACAACCCACTTCACAATATTTGCAATGAATTGCTTTACGAATGTATGCAAGTCACGACAATATTTCAACATATAGTAAAAACTTTACAAGTAATCCTTATAGTCAAATCCACTTCCAACGAAACATAAATATTCCTTAAAAACATAAATGTCCTCCTCGTAATTGCACTTAAGACACACTGGTCCGAAAGACCGAAATAGTCATCACCAATTGTGGCTATTTCGGTTTCGGACCAGTGTGTCCTAAGTGATAGCGATAACACTTCCAGTTACTTGTTTAAAGATATGAAATGGCTCATTTCGCGACAATATTTAAGTGTTGGGCTACAATAATGTTAAAATATAGTTATAGTTTTAAAATATCTTCCAGATTCCCAAGAGGGCATCTGCAGTTTTTTTTTTCAATAAAAGCAAATTAAATATTTCCTGAAAATGTAATCTTGGAAACTATGTTGGTATTCAAAATAATTTTAAATAATATTATAAATGGATTAAATATGGATATTTAAGATGAAGACATTCCACGTGTAGTCGAGTATTATTTTTTTTTTACTTCTGTGAATTAAATTAATTTTTGAAAACAATTTTTTTCATTTATTTCTGTTTTTTAATAATAAAAATAATCTGAAGCCAATCGTCAGTAAATAAGCTATCCACTTCTATTTTTACTTATTTTTTATGAATCAATAACACAGTGAATTCTATAAAATGGAGAGGTATTGGCGGGATCGCAGCCTTAAAATAACTTAGTAATTATTTTTGATTTAGTGATTTTCATAAATTAGTAGTTAGGATTAAAGTTCCGAGACACTGAACTAGGTTTAAAAGCCGAAAGCTCTGCCCTTAGCCGTGTAACGCAATTAACACGGCGCGCCGGAGTTAAGGTAATGAGTGACGACTGGTAATTGGTTTAGCGAAGGATAGGTGGCGCCGCGGCGGTAAGCGAATTACACCATTATCTTATGCACCCCGCTCTACGACACACGCCGAATCAAATTCCACGGCTTAACTCATCCCCGCGCAAGCGGCTTAAAAATCTCCACCCCTGCGGAGTATATAATGGGATATATTAGCGAAAAGGACGCTCGCTCTCTGCACTAATGAAACTTTTGGGCAACTTTATAATTAAATTGCGGGGCCGCGCTGTCCATTGTCCTTCATTTCGCGCATAAATGTAATCCCCGTGAAAGCTCCGGTGAAATTTATAAGGGCCACATCATCTGCAATCTCATTTGTTAAACGCTAGACGCGTCCAATCCAATTTTAATAACAATTCTATCTTCCGTCTGCTGGGCGCGTCCGCCCTTTTTTTCTTCTCAGCGGCGACAAAGCAAATTGTGCGCCCTCGACTTTTTTTATTTGCAAAAGGTCGGACGAATAAGAAAAACAAAAAGCGTTATTTAGTCTAGGTCTTTAAAGTTTGAATTTAATGGGATGGGAACTGGGAATTAAAGCTTGTATAAGGCTATATAGTTAATTAGCTGCGGAGTAATAATAAGACTTCAATTAAAAGAGAATTCCCTGTTTCAAGATTGCATTTTCAGGAAATATTTAATTTGCTTTTATTAAGAAAAACTGCACATTCCGCCTGGGGATTCTATCACCGCTTCTCTTAAACGTTTACCGACAATTGGGTTTATTATATTTTTAACATTATGATTATGATAGAGAGAAAAATATATATTGAGCAACAAAACATAATATAATACATATGAATATATTATTAACAATCTACAAATAAAACAAAGTAAATGCAATGATTAAATTAATTAACTGTAAATTCTCGTATGTTAAGTACATTTAAAAATCTTTCGAAACTCATAGAGAAGTTAAAGTTATTCAATTTAATCTGTGTTTTTTTATATTTTATTTGTACATTTCGATTGGTTTATTCATATTTATTATTTTATACAACCCTTCGAATACATCCCTCTACAAAATGTGCAAAATTACCTCCATTAAACAGAAACTTGAAAACCTCTTCTTAAAATTCGCCATTTATCCCCACATAGCTCCCATTATCAATCACCTCTGCGTAATCCGAATATTAATTATAAATATATCCATTCCTTATTAACAATTCATCAATTCATTTCACTAAATTTTGAGAACTTAGACAATGACGTTAGCAATCGTGATAAACAACAAAAACGACAAGAACTGGACAGAGATAGGCAGAAAGGTCGATAGCCTTTTCTGAGATATATGTATTTTATATTTTGTGTTACTAAAATTTTGTTGTCTCTCTCTCTCTCTCGTAATGATAATGTTAATAATGTATAATAAAACCAACAGTCGGTAAACGTTTAAATAAGATGAAATCGTTTAGCGATAATAGAATCCCCAGACGGAATCTGCAGTTTTTCTTAATAAAAGCAAATTAAATATTTTCTGAAAATGCAATCTTGAAACGGGGAATTCTCTTTTAATTGAAGTCTTATTATTACCCCACAGATAATTAACTATATAGCTTTATACAAGCTTTAATTCCCAGTTCCTCATTAAATCCAAGAAAAATTAAATATTTCTTGAAAATGCAATCTATTAAGCTTTATTGGTAAATTTGTAATAGTTTATTCATATTTATTATTAAAATGGATAGAGTTTGAATTCTAATATATAAAAATGTGCTGTTAAAGTGAATTAGATAAATTCTAAAGAAGAATTTCATAAGGCTGATTTTTTATCTACTTGAAGATTGTGAAGTATTGTATAAAAGGTTGGATGTAAATTTGATTAAATAATTTAATTTAGTCTGCAAACTTTTATTATTTAATAAAAGAAATGTTCACATTAGTGACAATATGCCGTCCTCTATATTGTGATGAAAACTTTCTATTCCACCCATAACAATTCCCCAATATTACCCACTATCCATTATTAACATATATAAAACACAGCCGTGTCTACTCCTAGAACATCGTTATCACACCCTAATAGAAACATTCGCTTACTCATCACTACGCAACTTTAATATCAAATCCTCCCACATTCTAAAAATACAATATACGATTCCGTCTCACTCTCTCCCGGACCTGAAAATTTGCTTACTACACCAGAAAACCCCCCGAAGGGGCCATTAATCGGCAAATTGAATTTCGCAACCCCCCCACAAATATTACTCGCCCTATACACACACATACGCGCGCACACACAAAAGATGGTACGTGTATGTGATTTTTGAAGTGACCCATCCATCTTGGTTATGGTGTTCGGGTCTTGACCGTTTAAGTGGCGCCGCTCTAACGAGGGTAAGTTTACCCCCGAGGGCCAATTAATTACACCTCCGCATCAAATTGCACGGAAGGACTTTTCCTTGGGACCCCCCAACACACGACAACATCGTGTAATGGAAATCGTTTAAGATTGAGTGTAACAAAACGTTGGTATTAATCAGTTTCTTGGAAATAAATTGGTCTTGTAGGATACTTTTTTTACGTGAATCAAGAAATTTCTAAAGATTACTAAACTTTAGAAGTATATATAAAAAAAACTATAGCATTTATCCTTATCGTGGCTATATTGTGCAGATAAACATAAATGACGTGTTTTTGTACAGATACAATTAAACTTTTATGAATTCATCAGTGTAGAAATTTTTCAATTATGATGAAAATGAAAGCAAAAATAAAACCATACAATTATTTATTTAATATTTGAAATATGTTTTGAATAACATTTTATTCTCACTTGTGACTGCAGTTTCAGAAAATTTACCTTGCCATTATTAAACATAAAACATTAGAAGTGTTTTTCTTTAATATATTAAAACATAATAACAGAAAAAGAGTATTTAAGAGTTGTACTGACGAGGGGTAAATCCAGAAACACGTGTCTGCAGTTAGCCTTATATTACGTAACGTTTTTGTTCTTTGAATTAAACATTCTATAAATTAAGTAAAAGGAATTCGAAAATAATTAATAAATAATTCCCTCTTTAGCTACTGTGATATTTTAACTTATGTTACATAAGTACTTAAAACAAATGTTCAATAATGGACATTTGCTGTTGCATAACAATAACATAGATAACAGTGACCAATTGAATAAATCCTTTTATCTATTATTAAAAATTCTAGAATCAAAAATTGTTGCATTTGTCATGTAACAGCAAATGCTCATTATGTAGCTCATTGTCTAGCGGGGCATTTGTCTGAGAAGTAGTTGTTTCAATAGATGTTTTTTAAGTAATTTTTTATGTAAGTTCAAAAGTTGCAGTAACTAAAGAGAAAGTAATTTATTTTTCAATTTTAAGAATTAATTGTTTTAAAATTTCATTGTGTTTAATTTATATTTAGATATGTATAACGAAATAGAAGCCTCCACAATATTCAGTGACCCTTTCTACCTTTTCATTTGTATGGTTAACCTCCACAATAGAAAATATTTAAAATTATTGTTGAGTTGTTGAATTATAAGGCGCTTCAACATCTTTGCTTATTCGCGCAATTAAATTTGGCTTTCAAAAATTATGTGCCTCTGTAATCATCGATATTAATGTCATGTTTTTTTTATATAAAAGTAGTGTACGATGGTTTGTTTAAGAAAACATAAATTATCTTCGATTAAGTTATTAATTTAGAGATTAAATACTCCATGAATTTCCCCATTGAATAAAGGCGGACTGAACGAAAGAAACGCTTCAATAAATATTCCGTAAGCCTTATTGAAGCAACAATACATCATGAATATTTCCCTCAGATAAACGTTCCCCGTTGAAAAATATCGCTACAAGCAAACGTAATTTATATTAACGAAAGCAATTACTTATCGAATATCTGTCAAAAGGTATTTACAAATTAATAAAAGCCGTGAGGGAGGGCCGTTCGAAAACGGATCGAGCGAAGCCTGACGCACCGGAAAACCCATCAGAACCATTAAATTTATAAATAATAAATCAACAGACGGCACTTTAGACCCGCATTTGCATTTCCGAGTGTCGGGAAAATTATATATCATGACTAGACCGAATTCATAAACCCATCAGACTTATCGATTCACGTATGTCTTTAGGGGATTGCCGACGGCGATTAGATTCTCTCCTCCCTCTTTGTCTTCATGTGTGTGTGCCAAAGAAAAAAAAAAGAAATGATGGCCAGGATGATAGATTGCTTTATAAGGTTTCTTGTAATTAGTGTCTGGTTTTGTGCGACTTTTCTGTGCTTTTGTACGTTCATGCGCGCGATGGGGCTGCGTTGTTAATATTTTATATCAATCAAGTGAAATTAAGAGGGAATTAGTTCCGGGGAGGATGTACTGGTGCTCGGATACACATATGTGTGTGTGTGTTTGTCTCTTTCAATATGTCTCTGCGAGGATTCATTGTACAGATGTTTGATGTAATTGCTGATGAGAGTACTTCAGGGGGTGATTAATCGGCTGGCTTTAATTAAGCTCTATCAGGGGAATACTTAGAGGTTACTTTTTGGTGGATTTTGCTTTAATCATTTCGTGGGATGAAATGTGTCGGATGATTACTTTGTAATTGTATCATATTTTTGGATTCCCTTGAGGAGGAAACACATTGATGGCCATTATTAAAGTAATTTTTAAATAACTTAATTTAATTATTTTTACTGAAATACTTTTTTCTTAGGTTGTTACTATTATTTATATCAAATTCTACGTCATAAATGTCATTAATGCTTGAGAAACGTTGGGCTTTGTACTACACAATTGATTTTTTCGATTTATAAAATGTCTGAAATTATTCAACAAAGGAATGCGAATAAATTTTGTTTTCTGAATGAAACAACCGCTGCGGAAAAGTTAAGAATGTTACAGAAGATTTTTGGAAACATTTTTTAAGTTCTTACTTTATGTAAGTCAAAAAGTTGCAGTAGCTAAAGAGAAAGTAATTGCATAATTATGTAAATTAGCTGTTTTCAAATTTCTTTTTTTTTTTCATTTAATATATATAACAGTAACCAAGTGAATAAACATTTTTTCTATTAATAATAAATATTCACATTTATGGTATGTGAAGTCAATTTAAGAAAAGCAAATTTTACATTTTAAACAATACTTCATCTTTTTATTCTTTCGAAAACAATTTCAATAGGCGAATTAAAGACGGTTCCGCAAATTTCCAACATACTAATCCTACATTGTTGACGTTTGAAATATGAAAAATCTCCGAAATGAGATATCGATTCGCGACGGGGCGAACATCGTCTTCCGGGGCTGCGCTAGAAAGAGAGCGGGGCCTTTATTGCGCGGGCCGTAAAAATAACAAGGGAAATTTCCGGTTTAAAGGCCGGACATTAAAAAGTGGTTATTCTGGTGGCGGGGCGGTCTTTTTAAATTGATACGTCGCTTATCCGTCCACACACACACTAAAAATTATCATAAAATTTTACGGCGAATTCTGCACACTATTGCCGAGCACTCTTTGGCGATTAACCTATTTATGTGGATTTATCAAACTGGCGCGTTGTTAATATTTACGCGCGGAAATTTTATGAAAAATTATGTTTCGAGGTAAAGTGGAGAAGTTCGATACAATGTTGGTGTTTCGTTT